>JAWNLH010000766.1:0-13690 GCA_035042485.1 Drosophila cyrtoloma
TCTGGGAACATTACGAGAACCTTTTCATATATATTGATTTTGCATGAAAAGTTGAAAATACGTATTTTTGACATGAAATCTGACACTTTTTAAGTTTGTGTTTTCGAATTCAAACTGTTGTATATTCGCCAATCATTGTCCAAGTCCGAAATTTCTGCCAACATTATGAAGCCCTTTTCATATATATTGATTCTGCACGATAAGTTGAAAATACGTATTTTTGACATTAAATCGAGAAATTCACTTTTCAAGTTTGTGTCTTCGAATTGAAACTGTTGTATCTTGTCCAATAATTGTCCAAAGTCCGAACTTTTGCCCGCATTTTGAAGCCTTTTTATATGTTTAGATTCTGCATGAAAAGTTGGAAAATGCGCATTTTTGACATGAAATTCAGAAATTCACGTTTTAAGTTTTTGTTTTCGAATACAAACTATTGTGTCTTCGTCAATAATCGTCCGATAATTCTGTCAACATTATGAAGCCCTTTTCAGATATATTGCTCCTGCATGACAAGTTGAAAATACGTATTTTTGACATGAAATCGAGAAATTCACTTTTCAAGTTTGTGTTTTCGAATTGAAACTGTTGTATCTTGTCCAATAATTGTCCAAAGTCCGAACTTTTGCCCTCATTTTGAAGCCTTTTTATATGTTTAGATTCTGCATAAAAATTGGAAAATGCGCATTTTTGAAATTAAATTCAGAAATTCACGTTTTAAGTTTTTGTTTTCGAATTCAAACAGTTCTATCTTCGCCGATAATTGGACAAAGTCAGAGTTTCTTCCAGCATCATGAAGCCCTTTTTATATATATTGATTCTGCATGAAAAGTTGAAAATACGTATTTTTGACATGAAATCGAGAAATTCACTTTTTAAGTTTGTGTTTTCGAATTCAAACTCTTGTGTCTTCGTCAATAATTGTCCAAGTCCGAAATTCTTTCAACATTATGAAGCCCTTTTCATATATATTGATCCTGCATGATAAGTTGAAAATACGTATTTTTGAAACGAAATCGATAAATTCAATTTTTGAGTTAGTGCTTTCGAAATCAAACTGTTGTGTCTTCGGCAATAATTGTCCAAGTCCGAATTTCTTTCAACATTATGAAGCCCTTTTCATATATATTGATTTTGCATGAAAAGTTGAAAATACGTATTTTTGACATGAAACTGACACTTTTTAAGTTTGTGTTTTCGAATTCAAACTGTTGTATATTCGCCAATAATTGTCCAAGTCCGAATTTTTGCCAACATTATGAAGCCCTTTTCATATATATTGATCCTGCATGATAAGTTGAAAAAACGTATTTTTGAAATGAAATCGAGAAATGCACTTTGTAAGTTTGTGTTTTCGAATTCAAACTATTGTATATTCGCCAATAATTGTCCAAATTCCGAATTTCTGGGAACATTACGAGAACCTTTTCATATATATTGATTCTGCATCCAAAGTTGAAAATGCCTATTTTTGAAATGAAGTCGAGAAATTGACGTTTTAAGTTTGAATTTTAAAATTGAATCTGTTGTATCTTCGCCAATAATTGTCCAAATTCCGAATTTCTGGGAACATTACGAGAACCTTTCCATATAGATTGATTCTGCATCCAAAGTTGAAAATGCCTATTTTTGAAATGAATTCGAGAAATTCACGTTTTAAGTTTGAATTTTTAAATTCAGTCTGTTGTATCTTCGTCAATAATTGTCCAAGTCCGAATTTTTGCCAACATTATGAAGCCCTTTTCATATATATTGATCCTGCATGATAAGTTGAAACTACGTATTTTTGAAATGAATTCGAGAAATTCAAGTTTTAAGTTTCTGTGATCGAATTCAAATTGTCCAAATTTCGAATTTCTGCTTACATTCTAAAGACCTTTTTATATATTTTGACTCTCCATCAAAAGTTAAAACTACGTATTTTTGAAATCAAATCCAGAAATTGACGTTTTAAGTTTCTCTTTTCAAATTCAAACTATTGTATCTTGTCCAATAATTGTCCAAAGTCCGAATTTCTGCCAACATTTTGAAGCCCTTTTTATATATTTTGATTCTGCATGAAGAGTTGAAAGTACGTATTTTTGAAATGAAATCGAGAAATGCACTTTTTAAGTTTGTGTTTTCGAATTCAAACTATTGTATATTCGCCAATAATTGTCCAAATTCCGAATTTCTGGAAACATTACGAGAACCTTTCCATATAGATTGATTCTGCATCCAAAGTTGAAAATGCCTATTTTTGAAATGAATTCGAGAAATTCACGTTTTAAGTTTGAATTTTTAAATTCAGTCTGTTGTATCTTCGTCAATAATTGTCCAAGTCCGAATTTTTGCCAACATTATGAAGCCCTTTTCATATATATTGATCCTGCATGATAAGTTGAAAATACGTATTTTTGACATGAAATCGAGAAATTCACTTTTTAAGTTTGTGTTTTCGAATTCAAACTGTTGTATCTTCGTCAATAATTGTCCAAGTCCGAATTTCTTCCAACATTATGAAGCCCTTTTCATATATATTGATCCTGCATGATAAGTTGAAAATACGTATTTTTGAAATGAAATCGAGAAATTCACTTTTTAAGTTTGTGTTTTCGAATTCAAACTGTTGTATCTTCGTCAATAATTGTCCAAGTCCGAATTTCTGCCAACATTATGAAGCCCTTTTCATATATATTGATTCTGCATGAAAAGTTGAAAATACGTATTTTTGAAATGAAATCAGAAATTCACTTTTTAAGTTTGTGTTTTCGAATTCAAACTGTTGTATCTTCGCCAATAATTGTCCAAAGTCCGAATTTCTGCCAACATTTTGAAGCCCTTTTCATATATATTGATTCTGCATGAAAGTTGAAAATACGTATTTTTGAAATGAAATCGAGAAATTCACTTTTTAAGTTTGTGTTTTCGAATTCAAACTGTTGTATCTTCGCCAATAATTGTCCAAAGTCCGAATTTCTGCCAACATTGAGAACCTTTTCATATATATTGATTCTGCATCCAAAGTTGAAAATACGTATTTTTGAAATGAAATCGAGAAATTCACGTTTTAAGTTTGTTTTAGAATTCACTGTTGTATCTTCGCAATAATTGTCCAAGTCCGAATTTCTGCCAACATTATGAAGCCTTTTTATATATTGATCTCATATAAGTTGAAAATACGTATTTTTGAAATGAAATCCAGAAATGCACGTTTTAAGTTTTGTTTCGAATTCAAACATTGTATCTTCGCCATAATTGTCAAAGTCCGAATTTCTCAACATTTGAACCCTTTTGTATATGATTTTGATTCTGCATGAAAGTTGAAAATACGTATTTTGAAATGAAATCGAGAAATTCACTTTTAAGTTTGTGTTTTCGAATTCAAACTGTTGTATCTTCGCCAATAATTGTCCAAAGTCCGAATTTCTTCCAACATTATGAAGCCCTTTTCATATATATTGATTCTGCATGAAAAGTTGAAAATACGTATTTTTGACATGAAATCGAGAAATTCACTTTTTAAGTTTGTGTTTTCGAATTCAAACTGTTGTATCTTCGCCAATAATTGTCCAAGTCCGAATTTCTGCCAACATTATGAAGCCCTTTTCATATATATTGATTCTGCATGATAAGTTGAAAATACGTATTTTTGACATGAAATCGAGAAATTCACTTTTTAAGTTTGTGTTTTCGAATTCAAACTGTTGTATCTTCGCCAATAATTGTCCAAGTCCGAATTTCTTCCAACATTATGAAGCCCTTTTCATATATTTGATTCTGCATGAAAATTGAAAATACATTTTGACATAAACGAACTTTTAAGTTTGTTTCAATTAAACTTTGATATTCGCCAATGTCCAATCCGAATTGCAACATTATGAAGCCCTTTTCATATATATTGATCTGCATGAAAGTTGAAAATACGTATTTTGACGAAATCGAGAAATTCACTTTTAAGTTTGTGTTTCGAATTCAAACTGTTGTCTTCGCAATAATTGTCCAAAGTCCGAATTTCTTTCAACATTATGAAGCCCTTTTCATATATATTGATTCTGCATGAAAAGTTGAAAATACGTATTTTTGAAATGAAATCGAGAAATTCACTTTTTAAGTTTGTGTTTTCGAATTCAAACTGTTGTATCTTCGCCAATAATTGTCCAAAGTCCGAATTTCTGCCAACATTATGAAGCCCTTTTCATATATATTGATCCTGCATGATAAGTTGAAAATACGTATTTTTGAAATGAAATCGAGAAATTCACTTTTAAGTTTGTGTTTTCGAATTCAAACTGTTGTATATTCGCCAATAATTGTCCAAATCCGAATTTCTGCGAACATTACGAGACCTTTTCATATATATTGATTCTGCATCCAAAGTTGAAAACTATTTTTGAAATGAATCGAGAAATTACGTTTTTGAAATTCATGAATCCATGAAATTGCCGTTTTAATTCTCTTTTCAAATTCGAATATTGATCTTGTCCAATGAATTGTCCAAAGTCTGCGAATTCTGCCAACATTTTGAAGCCCTTTTTATATATTTTGACTCTCCATCAAAAGTTAAAACTACGTATTTTTGAAATCAAATCCAGAAATTGACGTTTTAAGTTTCTCTTTTCAAATTCAAACTATTGTATCTTGTCCAATAATTGTCCAAAGTCCGAATTTCTGCCAACATTTTGAAGCCCTTTTTATATATTTTGATTCTGCATGAAGAGTTGAAAGTACGTATTTTTGAAATGAAATCGAGAAATGCACTTTTTAAGTTTGTGTTTTCGAATTCAAACTATTGTATATTCGCCAATAATTGTCCAAATTCCGAATTTCTGGGAACATTACGAGAACCTTTCCATATAGATTGATTCTGCATCCAAAGTTGAAAATGCCTATTTTTGAAATGAATTCGAGAAATTCACGTTTTAAGTTTGAATTTTTAAATTCAGTCTGTTGTATCTTCGTCAATAATTGTCCAAGTCCGAATTTTTGCCAACATTATGAAGCCCTTTTCATATATATTGATCCTGCATGATAAGTTGAAAATACGTATTTTTGACATGAAATCGAGAAATGCACTTTTAAGTTTGTGTTTTCGAATTCAAACTATTGTATATTCGCCAATAATTGTCCAAATTCCGAATTTCTGGGAACATTACGAGAACCTTTTCATATATATTGATTCTGCATCCAAAGTTGAAAATGCGTATTTTTGAAATGAAGTCGAGAAATTCACGTTTTAAGTTTGAATTTTTAAATTCAGTCTGTTGTATCTTCGTCAATAATTGTCCAAGTCCGAATTTTTGCCAACATTATGAAGCCCTTTTCATATATATTGATCCTGCATGATAAGTTGAAAATACGTATTTTTGAAATGAATTCGAGAAATTCAAGTTTTAAGTTTCTGTGATCGAATTCAAATTGTCCAAATTTCGAATTTCTGCTTACATTCTAAAGACCTTTTTATATATTTTGACTCTCCATCAAAAGTTAAAACTACGTATTTTTGAAATCAAATCCAGAAATTGACGTTTTAAGTTTCTCTTTTCAAATTCAAACTATTGTATCTTGTCCAATAATTGTCCAAAGTCCGAATTTCTGCCAACATTTTGAAGCCCTTTTTATATATTTTGATTCTGCATGAAGAGTTGAAAGTACGTATTTTTGAAATGAAATCGAGAAATGCACTTTTTAAGTTTGTGTTTTCGAATTCAAACTATTGTATATTCGCCAATAATTGTCCAAATTCCGAATTTCTGGAAACATTACGAGAACCTTTCCATATAGATTGATTCTGCATCCAAAGTTGAAAATGCCTATTTTTGAAATGAATTCGAGAAATTCACGTTTTAAGTTTGAATTTTAAAATTCAGTCTGTTGTATCTTCGTCAATAATTGTCCAAGTCCGAATTTTTGCCAACATTATGAAGCCCTTTTCATATATATTGATCCTGCATGATAAGTTGAAAATACGTATTTTTGACATGAAATCGAGAAATTCACTTTTTAAGTTTGTGTTTGCGAATTCAAACTCTTGTGTCTTCGTCAATAATTGTCCAAGTCCGAATTTCTTTCAACATTATGAAGCCCTTTTCATATATATTGATCCTGCATGATAAGTTGAAAATACGTATTTTTGAAACGAAATCGATAAATTCAATTTTTGAGTTAGTGCTTTCGAATTCAAACTGTTGTGTCTTCGGCAATAATTGTCCAAGTCCGAATTTCTTTCAACATTATGAAGCCCTTTTCATATATATTGATTTTGCATGAAAAGTTGAAAATACGTATTTTTGACATGAAACTGACACTTTTTAAGTTTGTGTTTTCGAATTCAAACTGTTGTATATTCGCCAATCATTGTCCAAGTCGGAATTTTTGCCAACATTATGAAGCCCTTTTCATATATATTGATCCTGCATGATAAGTTGAAAAAACGTATTTTTGAAATGAAATCGAGAAATGCACTTTGTAAGTTTGTGTTTTCGAATTCAAACTATTGTATATTCGCCAATAATTGTCCAAATTCCGAATTTCTGGGAACATTACGAGAACCTTTTCATATATATTGATTCTGCATCCAAAGTTGAAAATGCCTATTTTTGAAATGAAGTCGAGAAATTGACGTTTTAAGTTTGAATTTTAAAATTGAATCTGTTGTATCTTCGCCAATAATTGTCCAAATTCCGAATTTCTGGGAACATTACGAGAACCTTTCCATATAGATTGATTCTGCATCCAAAGTTGAAAATGCCTATTTTTGAAATGAATTCGAGAAATTCACGTTTTAAGTTTGAATTTTTAAATTCAGTCTGTTGTATCTTCGTCAATAATTGTCCAAGTCCGAATTTTTGCCAACATTATGAAGCCCTTTTCATATATATTGATCCTGCATGATAAGTTGAAAATACGTATTTTTGAAATGAATTCGAGAAATTCAAGTTTTAAGTTTCTGTGATCGAATTCAAATTGTCCAAATTTCGAATTTCTGCTTACATTCTAAAGACCTTTTTATATATTTTGACTCTCCATCAAAAGTTAAAACTACGTATTTTTGAAATCAAATCCAGAAATTGACGTTTTAAGTTTCTCTTTTCAAATTCAAACTATTGTATCTTGTCCAATAATTGTCCAAAGTCCGAATTTCTGCCAACATTTTGAAGCCCTTTTTATATATTTTGATTCTGCATGAAGAGTTGAAAGTACGTATTTTTGAAATGAAATCGAGAAATGCACTTTTTAAGTTTGTGTTTTCGAATTCAAACTATTGTATATTCGCCAATAATTGTCCAAATTCCGAATTTCTGGGAACATTACGAGAACCTTTCCATATAGATTGATTCTGCATCCAAAGTTGAAAATGCCTATTTTTGAAATGAATTCGAGAAATTCACGTTTTAAGTTTGAATTTTTAAATTCAGTCTGTTGTATCTTCGTCAATAATTGTCCAAGTCCGAATTTTTGCCAACATTATGAAGCCCTTTTCATATATATTGATCCTGCATGATAAGTTGAAAATACGTATTTTTGACATGAAATCGAGAAATTCACTTTTTAAGTTTGTGTTTTCGAATTCAAACTGTTGTGTCTTCGTCAATAATTGTCCAAGTCCGAAATTCTTTCAACATTATGAAGCCCTTTTCATATATATTGATCCTGCATGATAAGTTGAAAATACGTATTTTTGAAACGAAATCGATAAATTCAATTTTTGAGTTAGTGCTTTCGAATTCAAACTGTTGTGTCTTCGGCAATAATTGTCCAAGTCCGAATTTCTTTCAACATTATGAAGCCCTTTTCATATATATTGATTTTGCATGAAAAGTTGAAAATACGTATTTTTGACATGAAACTGACACTTTTTAAGTTTGTGTTTTCGAATTCAAACTGTTGTATATTCGCCAATCATTGTCCAAGTCCGAATTTTTGCCAACATTATGAAGCCCTTTTCATATATATTGATCCTGCATGATAAGTTGAGAAAACGTATTTTTGAAATGAAATCGAGAAATGCACTTTTTAAGTTTGTGTTTTCGAATTCAAACTGTTGTATATTCGCCAATAATTGTCCAAATTCCGAATTTCTGGGAACATTACGAGAACCTTTTCATATATATTGATTCTGCATCCAAAGTTGAAAATGCCTATTTTTGAAATGAATTCGAGAAATTCACGTTTTAAATTTGAATTTTCAAATTCAGTCTGTTGTATCTTCGTCAATAATTGTCTAAGTCCGAATTTTTGCCAACATTATGAAGCCCTTTTCATATATATTGATCCTGCATGATAAGTTGAAAATACGTATTTTTGACATGAAATCGAGAAATTCACTTTTTAAGTTTGTGTTTTCGAATTCAAACTGTTGTGTCTTCGTCAATAATTGTCCAAGTCCGAAATTCTTTCAACATTATGAAGCCCTTTTCATATATATTGATCCTGCATGATAAGTTGAAAATACGTATTTTTGAAACGAAATCGATAAATTCAATTTTTGAGTTAGTGCTTTCGAAATCAAACTGTTGTGTCTTCGTCAATAATTGTCCAAGTCCGAATTTCTTTCAACATTATGAAGCCCTTTTCATATATATTGATTTTGCATGAAAAGTTGAAAATACGTATTTTTGACATGAAACTGACACTTTTTAAGTTTGTGTTTTCGAATTCAAACTGTTGTATATTCGCCAATCATTGTCCAAGTCCGAATTTCTGCCAACATTATGAAGCCCTTTTCATATATATTGATTCTGCATGATAAGTTGAAAATACGTATTTTTGACATGAAATCGAGAAATTCACTTTTCAAGTTTGTGTTTTCGAATTGAAACTGTTGTATCTTCGTCCAATAATTGTCCAAAGTCCGAATTTCTGGCAACATTACGAGAACCTTTTCATATATATTGATTCTGCATCCAAAGTTGAAAATGCCTATTTTTGAAATGAAATCGAGAAATTCACGTTTTAAGTTTGAATTTTAAAATTGAATCTGTTGTATCTTCGCCAATAATTGTCCAAATTCCGAATTTCTGGGAACATTACGAGAACCTTTCCATATAGATTGATTCTGCATCCAAAGTTGAAAATGCCTATTTTTGAAATGAATTCGAGAAATTCACGTTTTAAGTTTGAATTTTTAAATTCAGTCTGTTGTATCTTCGTCAATAATTGTCCAAGTCCGAATTTTTGCCAACATTATGAAGCCCTTTTCATATATATTGATCCTGCATGATAAGTTGAAAATACGTATTTTTGAAATGAATTCGAGAAATTCAAGTTTTAAGTTTCTGTGATCGAATTCAAATTGTCCAAATTTCGAATTTCTGCTTACATTCTAAAGACCTTTTTATATATTTTGACTCTCCATCAAAAGTTAAAACTACGTATTTTTGAAATCAAATCCAGAAATTGACGTTTTAAGTTTCTCTTTTCAAATTCAAACTATTGTATCTTGTCCAATAATTGTCCAAAGTCCGAATTTCTGCCAACATTTTGAAGCCCTTTTTATATATTTTGATTCTGCATGAAGAGTTGAAAGTACGTATTTTTGAAATGAAATCGAGAAATGCACTTTTTAAGTTTGTGTTTTCGAATTCAAACTATTGTATATTCGCCAATAATTGTCCAAATTCCGAATTTCTGGGAACATTACGAGAACCTTTCCATATAGATTGATTCTGCATCCAAAGTTGAAAATGCCTATTTTTGAAATGAATTCGAGAAATTCACGTTTTAAGTTTGAATTTTTAAATTCAGTCTGTTGTATCTTCGTCAATAATTGTCCAAGTCCGAATTTCTGCCAACATTATGAAGCCCTTTTCATATATATTGATCCTGCATGATAGAGTTGAAAATACGTATTTTTGAACATGAAATCGAGAAATTCACCTTTTAAGTTTGTGTTTTTCGAATTCGAAACTGTTGTATCTTCGTCAATAATTGTCCAAGTCCGAATTTTTGCCAACATTATGAAGCCCTTTTCATATATATTGATCCTGCATGATAAGTTGAAAATACGTATTTTTGAAATGAATTCGAGAAATTCAAGTTTTAAGTTTCTGTGATCGAATTCAAATTGTCCAAATTTCGAATTTCTGGTTACATTCTAAAGACCTTTTTATATATTTGACTCTCCATCAAAAGTTAAAACTACGTATTTTTGAAATCAAATCCAGAAATTGACGTTTTAAGTTTGTCTTTTCAAATTCAAACTATTGTATCTTGTCCAATAATTGTCCAAAGTCCGAATTTCTGCCAACATTTTGAAGCCCTTTTTATATATTTTGATTCTGCATGAAAGTTGAAAGTACGTATTTTTGAAATGAAATCGAGAAATGCACTTTTTAAGTTTGTGTTTTCGAATTCAAACTATTGTATCTTCGCCAATAATTGTCCAAATTCCGAATTTCGGGAAACATTACGAGAACCTTTCCATATAGATTGATTCTGCATCCAAAGTTGAAAATGCCTATTTTTGAAATGAATTCGAGAAATTCACGTTTTAAGTTTGAATTTTAAAATTCAGTCTGTTGTATCTTCGTCAATAATTGTCCAAGTCCGAATTTTTGCCAACATTATGAAGCCCTTTTCATATATATTGATCCTGCATGATAAGTTGAAAATACGTATTTTTGACATGAAATCGAGAAATTCACTTTTTAAGTTTGTGTTTTCGAATTCAAACTGTTGTGTCTTCGTCAATAATTGTCCAAGTCCGAATTTCTTTCAACATTATGAAGCCCTTTTCATATATATTGATTCTGCATGATAAGTTGAAAATACGTATTTTTGAAACGAAATCGATAAATTCAATTTTTGAGTTAGTGCTTTCGAATTCAAACTGTTGTGTCTTCGGCAATAATTGTCCAAGTCCGAATTTCTTTCAACATTATGAAGCCCTTTTCATATATATTGATTTTGCATGAAAAGTTGAAAATACGTATTTTTGACATGAAACTGACACTTTTTAAGTTTGTGTTTTCGAATTCAAACTGTTGTATATTCGCCAATCATTGTCCAAGTCGGAATTTTTGCCAACATTATGAAGCCCTTTTCATATATATTGATCCTGCATGATAAGTTGAAAAAACGTATTTTTGAAATGAAATCGAGAAATGCACTTTGTAAGTTTGTGTTTTCGAATTCAAACTATTGTATATTCGCCAATAATTGTCCAAATTCCGAATTTCTGGGAACATTACGAGAACCTTTTCATATATATTGATTCTGCATCCAAAGTTGAAAATGCCTATTTTTGAAATGAAGTCGAGAAATTGACGTTTTAAGTTTGAATTTTAAAATTGAATCTGTTGTATCTTCGCCAATAATTGTCCAAATTCCGAATTTCTGGGAACATTACGAGAACCTTTCCATATAGATTGATTCTGCATCCAAAGTTGAAAATGCCTATTTTTGAAATGAATTCGAGAAATTCACGTTTTAAGTTTGAATTTTTAAATTCAGTCTGTTGTATCTTCGTCAATAATTGTCCAAGTCCGAATTTTTGCCAACATTATGAAGCCCTTTTCATATATATTGATCCTGCATGATAAGTTGAAAATACGTATTTTTGAAATGAATTCGAGAAATTCAAGTTTTAAGTTTCTGTGATCGAATTCAAATTGTCCAAATTTCGAATTTCTGCTTACATTCTAAAGACCTTTTTATATATTTTGACTCTCCATCAAAAGTTAAAACTACGTATTTTTGAAATCAAATCCAGAAATTGACGTTTTAAGTTTCTCTTTTCAAATTCAAACTATTGTATCTTGTCCAATAATTGTCCAAAGTCCGAATTTCTGCCAACATTTTGAAGCCCTTTTTATATATTTTGATTCTGCATGAAGAGTTGAAAGTACGTATTTTTGAAATGAAATCGAGAAATGCACTTTTTAAGTTTGTGTTTTCGAATTCAAACTATTGTATATTCGCCAATAATTGTCCAAATTCCGAATTTCTGGAAACATTACGAGAACCTTTCCATATAGATTGATTCTGCATCCAAAGTTGAAAATGCCTATTTTTGAAATGAATTCGAGAAATTCACGTTTTAAGTTTGAATTTTTAAATTCAGTCTGTTGTATCTTCGTCAATAATTGTCCAAGTCCGAATTTTTGCCAACATTATGAAGCCCTTTTCATATATATTGATCCTGCATGATAAGTTGAAAATACGTATTTTTGACATGAAATCGAGAAATGCACTTTTTAAGTTTGTGTTTTCGAATTCAAACTGTTGTATCTTCGCCAATAATTGTCCAAAGTCCGAATTTCTTCCAACATTATGAAGCCCTTTTCATATATATTGATTCTGCATGATAAGTTGAAAATACGTATTTTTGAAACGAAATCGATAAATTCAATTTTTGAGTTAGTGCTTTCGAATTCAAACTGTTGTGTCTTCGGCAATAATTGTCCAAGTCCGAATTTCTTCCAACATTATGAAGCCCTTTTCATATATATTGATCCTGCATGAAAAGTTGAAAATACGTATTTTTGACATGAAATCGAGACACTTTTTAAGTTTGTGTTTTCGAATTCAAACTGTTGTATCTTCGCCAATCATTGTCCAAAGTCCGAATTTCTGCCAACATTATGAAGCCCTTTTCATATATATTGATTCTGCATGATAAGTTGAAAATACGTATTTTTGAAATGAAATCGAGAAATGCACTTTTTAAGTTTGTGTTTTCGAATTGAAACTATTGTATATTCGCCAATAATTGTCCAAATTCCGAATTTCTGGGAACATTACGAGAACCTTTTCATATAGATTGATTCTGCATCCAAAGTTGAAAATGCCGTAATTTGTTGAAATCGATATATCGAGAAATTCGCGTTTTCAAGTTTGAATTTTCAAATTCAGTCTGTTGTATCTTCGTCAATAATTGTCCAAGTCCGAATTTTTGCCAACATTATGAAGCCCTTTTCATATATATTGATTCTGCATAAAAGTTGAAAATGCGCATTTTTGAAATGAAATCAGAAATTCAGTTTTAAGTTTGTGTTTTCGAATTCAAACTGTTGTGATCTTCGCCAATAATTGTCCAAGTCCGAATTTCTTCCAACATTATGAAGCCCTTTTCATATATATTGATTCTGCATGAAAAGTTGAAAATACGTATTTTTGAAACGAAATCGATAAATTCACTTTTTGAGTTAGTGCTTTCGAATTCAAACTGTTGTGTCTTCGTCAATAATTGTCCAAGTCCGAATTTCTTTCAACATTATGAAGCCCTTTTCATATATATTGATTTTGCATGAAAAGTTGAAAATACGTATTTTTGACATGAAACTGACAATTTTTAAGTTTGTGTTTTCGAATTCAAACTGTTGTATATTCGCCAATCATTGTCCAAGTCCGAATTTCTGCCAACATTATGAAGCCCTTTTCATATATATTGATTCTGCATGATAAGTTGAAAATACGTATTTTTGAAATGAAATCGAGAAATGCACTTTTAAGTTTGTGTTTTCGAATTCAAACTATTGTATATTCGCCAATAATTGTCCAAATTCCGAATTTCTGGGAACATTACGAGAACCTTTTCATATATATTGATTCTGCATCCAAAGTTGAAAATGCCTATTTTTGAAATGAAGTCGAGAAATTGACGTTTTAAGTTTGAATTTTAAAATTGAATCTGTTGTATCTTCGCCAATAATTGTCCAAATTCCGAATTTCTGGGAACATTACGAGAACCTTTCCATATAGATTGATTCTG
>JAWNLH010000776.1:0-28768 GCA_035042485.1 Drosophila cyrtoloma
TCAGGTAGCAATAAAGTTAATCTTGTCAAAATTAAATAACGAGAACTCATTTACAAACATTATTTATTTAAAATACTCTCAAATAGATATTATAATACGGCAATAATTTTTGAAAAATAAAATTTGATAATATATGATATTATGTCCATCCTATTCAGATAGCGATATTGACATCAATGGTATATAAATAAATGCAATACATAATGATTTGTAATATTATCCACAAAATCTTGTGGCGGATGAATAGCATATTCACATAACCGACATTAGTTCCAAAATTGTGCCCTATTTTTCAGATAAATATCTTCAAAAGTTTACTTTCTCGTCCTCATGTTGATCCTTCACATCCTAATCGCATTAAGGTTGGTAATTAAACATGATTGTTAATATTCTTAACATAAATGCTCTAACAAAATCTTTTCCTCATTTTTCAAATGCCTTCAAAACTATCATAGAAGTTTACTAATGGAAATTTATCGAGAATGCAAAAATCACTTGTTAGAAGATGATTTCCTCATCAGCTTGGTCTGTATCTTTGCCTTGATTTTCGTCATTATTGAAACTGAAACTAGGTGAAAAGACATTATTGTTACTGTTAAATGATTCGAAACCTTTATTTGGCTGATTATTAATAAAAGATTGAGGATCATATTGGCTATTAGTCATGAAACTTGATATTCTTGATGCATGCATTTGATTGAAATTAGAGTGAATTATTTCATCATTTGATTCATATATGAAAGGTTGATAATTGACACATGATAAGTCATCTGCAGTTTCCAAACCACTTCCTATCGATTTATTGGTCTGGCTCTCTATTTTAAGGTTTCTACCATGCTCTAGAAACTCATTCCCGTCCGTTTTAAATCTTTTATAACTTTCATTTAATAAGTCGTCGTCATGGATGGGGCTACCTCTTCTAGACTTGCAAGAAAGTGTTTCAAAAGATGTGTGATGGTCCTTTCCAATGATTCCGTATTTACTTCTGTTTTTAAATGCATCCTGGATTATAATCTTCCTGTCCTGTGAAATTATATTTTTCAGAATTTCATCCTCAAACTCTTTAGATTTTTTCTTGGACAATTTCAAAGTTTCATCCAAGTTAGAATGCTGACTAAGCAGATCTGTATCCTTAAAATTTTTTACCAATTGTTTTTTTTGTAATGATAGAATATCCTTGCTAGGTCTTTTCAAATCAAAATCTGCCATCATTTTGTAATCCTCAAAAGATTTAAATGTACTCAGATTCGCTTCCAGTGATACTTTTGCTAGATTTTCTCCTAAATATTCATCCAATTCTTCGCAAATACTTATGTCCTCACGCGCCCAAAACCTTATCAATTTAAAAATTAAATTGCAAGATAATTGCGCTAAATTTTCTAGGGCATCTATTTTAGATTTTTCGCTACTGTCTTTATCTTTTTGAGATCCCAAAATTGTCAAAATACTGCCCAAGAGACTGAAAACATCACTAAGAAGGGAAATATTGTTTTGGAGTGTTAATCTTTGGCAATGAAATCTATCATTTTTATTATCTTTTGGTGGTATTTTCAGGTTCTCTTGTAGTGTACGTTCGAAATCTTGTAGTTGTTTCGAGATGACAGTTGTGCTTTGTATTGTCTTTGACAATATTGAACAAGTATCAGAATCCTTGCTATCTTTTGAAATCATAATAGGAATTAGCCTTGCATTCTCAGAGTTCAGATTATGAAAATCTTTTGAACTTAATATTTTTGAAAAGCATAAAACATGAAATGTTGAATCAAATTTATGGCTGCGAATCATTCTAATATCATCAATGATATCACAGCAAATATAATGAAATAAGTGTTTTCCGTAATTTAAAGCAATGCGGAAGCAAAATACCCTTTTTAACTCTCTGATTCTCTCATCATTTGAGTATTTGATAAAGCTGGTCAAAGCAGCGGAAAATAGACCAGAAAACCCCGAAAAGCAACTAATTTTCTTTGATCGAATTTCTGAAGATGAGGTTTTGGGAATTTTCTTCAAATAAATGTCGGTTATTTCTTTCTGCATTTTCAGAGAAAAATAGCTGTTATTGCTGTTTTGAACTTCTGATCGAGGAAGTTTAACCTCTGAAAATTTTGAAGATGCAAATAGAAAAGATATTTCTAGCATTAAATACATGGGCAGAATAAATTCAATCAAGAATGTCTCTGATCAATCAATTTTAATATTTTTGGAATAGAATTGAAAATTTTAGTATAAAATCAATTTGATGCTTATTAGCTTTATATATTAGGAGAACATAGGAGTATCATCAATAATGCCGGCCAGCATCTTTTGATTATAAATTCATTTTTTCATGAGGATTATCCTCCTCAGCATGGAAGTGAAATCTTAAAAAGTGTCTTCGTAACTAAGATATACAGGTTTTGCTTTTTTATTTTTGATTTCAACCTCATTGTGGTGATTCTTGAGATGACTAGGATCAACCAATCTCATCAACATATAATCATAAGGTCTCTAAAAACTCTCTAATATGAAGAAAACTGGGCCGGACTAGACAACAAGCTTAAATTTGAGCACAGCCCTGTTATACTCTGGTAGGGTAAGAGTATTGTGTATGTTTTATACCCCTAGTAGAACAACTTTGAACCCGTTTAATATACAACAATTTTCGAGAAAAACACGGTCCTTCGCATCAAAGCGCTCACAGGACGACTATGTGTTGTAAATGCTCGAATTTTACATCTTAACTTCCTAAGTAGTGTCTACAGACAACTGAAGCCTGCCCTCTTTCATATTTTTATAACTCATAAAAATTTTCAAGAAGCTAAAAAGGTAAAGCCAATCTCTTAATAGAAGCATCACATTTAGAAATTATAAAGTTCATCTTATATTGCAATCCAGCATGAAAATATTTTTTTGCTCTAGTTTAATTTCATCTCGGATATAATCGAATATCAATAATTCCAACTATCTATCCTTTTTTAGCAAAAAAAAATTTCGACAAAAATTTTCAGTATTGTTATACTTTTTCAACCTCTAACCCAATGGGTTGTAAGAGAATTGTCAACGTGCTGGCACTTTTGTTTTATTGTAAAGCTAAACCAAAGGCTGAGATACATTTTCAGAAAATTCAAGTAGAAACATATTCTCTTAAAAATATCACCCAAATCCCATATTTTTTAAGGAAATCGCTAAATTGGATAGCATCATAATTGATAAGTCTAAATTAACTTCGGAAAATCAAAATTTTAGCAAGGAAAAAATCGAACTGATTCAAGAAGACAATTCCATCGTGCAGAAAAAAAGCAGTCAAATTCTATGCAGATTTCACTTCAAAAGATGAATTTCAAATGCTTTACGAGTTTTGTTTTGAGGAGAAGACAATGTTTTATGGCAAAATTGCACTTCAAACGTTAATTCGTAATCTAGAATTATTTGTGAACTACGAATATAATAACGTCCTTTTTGGTCGTAATTTAGAGAGAAATTTATCAAATTATTTTTTCCTAGATCAAAATTATATAGAATAGTTAACGTTGTTATCTTGCTATAAATTTGATGAATATGAAAGAATAGTTATTGATTTGATGTCCAGTTATATAGTTATTAATTCTGGCTTTTGCGCGAAAAAAAATTATGATAATGACGAAATTATTATTGACAATGGGATAACAGAAAGATCAAACATAATTAAAAACTTAAGCACTATTAAAAAATTACATATTAAAAGCACCCTTATTAACATTCCTGGAACATTATATAGCCTAATGTAATTGTTGGCTTTCATGATTGTTTTCGAGGTTGAAGAGTTGATTATAAGCTGTTATTAGAAAACGGAATTTAATGATGTTCATAATTTTACAGGATTATTCTAAAGATTCAAGAATTTGAGTTAAAAAATCAATCTAATAAGAAAAACTCTTATGCGCAAGTCATGGAAATACCGAATATTGTCAAATTGCGTAGCTTATCATTCACTGGATTCACACTGTCCTCTCGTCAATTTATATCTCTTCTAAAGCTTGTTGCTAGCTCGAAACCTGGTATAAAAGTATTGGAAGTTAAATTAAGAAAGCATTCAGAAATAGATTTTGTATTTTTGTGCGAGAAATGTAAGATATTAGAAGTGCTCACAATTAAAAAATACAAAATTCAGGATTGTGTACTGAGTAAACTTCTTCAAAATTTAAGGTCACTTAGGAAATTAAGATTCTATTGCAACGGTTTCACGAAGACGAGTGTAAGTAAATTTAAGAATTTAAATTTTATAGAAATATTGGAAATTAACACGATTTGATATATGATCAAAGGAAGGTTCTTTCTGGGGAATTACGTCCTTCGTGTTTGCCTAAAGAGGTGGTTATTGTTTTATTGGGGTCAATTCCTAGAATTCGAACTCTTAAACTTGAAGCAGATATGCTTGATTCTACAATTGCCAAATTATTCGCCGAACTTCAGGATCTTGAAGTATTATGATTAGATAGAGTCCATCAAAAAATGTATTTTCTAAGTTTTATTTAGGTCTTTAAAAAATGTTACAGATTTGAAAATTTCCTTTCATGTTTGAGCAGTGATGACCCTTTGGTTTTGAATAATATTTTGTATGACGATTTTTTCATAACACTGAAAAGTCTATGAGTTCCTGTGTCGTTACTGGGCAGAATCTATCGTGAGACGGATGACTGTAGCCTTTTCGTGGTTTCCCGGACAAGTAACACACTTATGTGTGTGAAACTAATAACAGTTTATATCAGAATGTCACAGCAGACTCATAAAAAGAAAAACCTGAAAAAGGGCTTGCCCGAAGCTCGAAAGAGTGGGCTTAGAATTTATTACAAGTGCCCAGGACCTCAGTAGGAGGTTTAGAATTTCCTTCTATAGAGGTACAGGCGCTTCTAGTTGAATAATATTTGGTTTTTTTTTCTAAGAAAAAGATTGCCAATCTCTTAATGGAAGGAAGCACCAATTTTCAGCACTATAAAGTGTTTATTTTTTTGCAAGACAGTATGAAGATGCTTTACCTCTTGTCTAAAGTCATCTCGGACCATCTTTTTAAAGCATGATCTTTCTTTATTGGTGGCTATCAATGAATTTTGTGTTTCTTAAGGACTTTCCGTTTGGGATTTTCTCGTTCTGAGAATTCATCGTATTCTAATTTAAGAAGTTCTATGTGATAATACGGACCTTATATGTCCGTTTGTTGCTTTCATTAAATTTTCAACATTCAGTTTACCTTATTACAATCCATTGACTCTATCAAAGTTTCAGGTTTTACTTTCTCGAATGATTTATTCTTTTGAAAATGTTCTACTTTATGGATACATCAAGATGACTCCAAGTATACAAAGTGAAGAAATCATCTGCATACAGTCTTGTGGCATAGTTTACTATGCATTTTCGTATCGTACAGAAGCGTTATTTTCTATTAAGAGCCTGGATAGACTTTCTTGAACTCCCCGACTCACTCTTTCTCGCGAATATGTGTCGGATGACAAATTATATAAGAAAGGCGCAGAAAGTAAAATAGGTTTACAACTGCCTGTGTGGAGCCACTATAACAAGGCCCGATTATTATACATATAATCTTAGTGTGTACCAGAATATTGCGGACTCTCGTCCAATATTAACAATGAACAAAAACAGGAAAAAAAGTAGTTGGTAGGTGGATGTAAACCCCTACATCGATTGTAAAACGGCCCATGCAAAAGTTTGTACCAAGCGTCAAGGGGCTGAAAGGTACAAATGCTTCTCATAGAATAAATTTTTGAATTTTAACAGTTTACATAGAGTAGTTCGTTTTTAAATTCATGGAATGCCAGTAAAATCAATTAATGATAGTTTATTAACTGAAAGGTCCTAATCAAATCATAAATAGTTCGCAAGTAAAGTGAATTTAAAGCTAAAATATTACATTCAATATCAAAAAATCAACATAAACATAAAATAAGAAAATCAATCTACAATGATTGTGAAAGTTTCCTTAGACAGAACACATACAAGCCCGTGAGACAGGAAGACTAATCATGTCGATAATACGATGAGAATAAGTGAGTCTTTAAATCCATTATTAATTTGGTTTCTCCTTTAGAAAATTACAAAGAAGTTTTAAAAAGCAATATTAGAAAATCTTGGTTCAATTTCTAAACCATAATATGACATATATTTTAATGAACTGATATAAAAATTTATTTCGAATAAATACACAAATAAATTGGATGTGATTTATTACCTAACATTAACGAAGAGAAATCCATTGGTACATCTAGCAAAAGCATGTCTATACATCTTACAATGACTGATGTCTAAAACACTAAAATAAAACCACCATTTTAAATAGTTTGATAAGATTTTTAAAAATTTATAAAGAGATTTAGTAAGAAATATATTCTATAGCAGAGAATGTGTTCATATTCAGATCTGAAAATTGAAACCAAACACCTAAGGAAAGAGAAGATATATGGCTGTGCAATATAAAATTTACAAAAAATGTTAAAAAAAAATTTCAAAAAATCTGAGAAAATTTTTATCAAAAAGAAATTAGTAAATAAAATAAAATTTTCTAAAAAGTTAAATAAAATTTTCAAAAAATCTGAGAAAATTTTTATCAAAAAAAATAGTAAAAGAAATTTTTCAAAAAAATCGGAGAAAAATTTATAAAAAAATCAACAAAAAAAAATTCAAACAATGTATTTATTTCTATTGCGGCCAGTGTTTGGCTGAACCGTAATCTCTTTGTAGAGGACCTTTTTGGGGATCCGCTCAAATATAAAGTTTTCCAGAGATAACTCTGAAACAATGTCCATGAAGAGGTGTCTGAGTACAACCTCCTCTTCAAACCAAGAGAAGCTTTTGGGGTGCCCATCCCCAAAAAGCCTATTAACTAGAATCAAAAGCAATTCTAGATTTTCAAGCTCGGTTCGAGCCCGAGGTTCAGCCCTTGGCGCTGAAAGAAGTAAAAGCTTCCGAGGCTTTACCGGCTCAGCCTCTTCAATCCAATTAATTGGGTTGAACCTAACATAATGGAATGTTAGTAATGGTAAATGTGGACTGGCTTCGCCAAGCAAGCCCACAACAGAAGTTTCGGAAGGGTACTCTTCGACCCTCTTGCCTCTTTGAGACAAGGAAAAAATTATGAATGCCATCAATAAGATGGGGGAAACCATAGCTATAAGAGCCAAGTAAGTTTCAAAATCCATGGGTTGTGAATTTTTTTTTTCCTTTTAAACTTTTTTTTTAATTAAATTTAATTTAGAATCAAACATATTTTAATTAATTAAATTAAGTACAAACATTGAATTTACAAACGTTGAGAAAAGCATTTTGGCTAAATCATCCACACAATGCATTTTTGTATCTAATTTTTCTCTTCCTAATTTTGTTCCTTTCATCAAATTTAAAATAATATAATCAAATTTATTTGTTTGTTTGAAAATGACTAATTAAATTTAATTAAACTTGAAACATTCCGAATTTGTGGTTTCACTATTGTACAGATTACCTTAAAACTTACCAAGCAAGTTTTTCTAGTATTCCTGACTCTCTTCTATTTCCCTATATGTTCTTGTGCAATTATAATAGATTCTACAGAATTTGTCTTTAGTTTAAGTCATTTCATTATCTGTTTTACTTTGAATACATATGTTTCAGTGTTAGAAGCAAAACGATTTCAACCTATAAGTATCCCTGGCTTTTCATTTTATATTTCTCTGTGATTTTTGATTATTAATCGTTCTAAATAAGCGAAGTATTTATTAAGCATGATATTTAATAAACTAAAGAATTCAATAAGAGTCAATACTGGCTTATCAGAGACGTAGATTCCTTGTAATAGTCTATATTCTTTTGAATGATCTTTTAATCATTATAGAGATCTTGGATACCTAGTTGGATCTCAAATTAAGTGTTTCATTAAATGTATTAGTTTTAAAATCGTTTCAATCTGCTAAATTATGCCGATCTCCTTAAAGGTTTTCTATTGCATTTCCAAACCAATCATACCTAATCAATATCTCTCTTTCTGTCCTATGTCAACGATGACGTTTCTTTGCATTCAAGTCGCATTTTCTTAGTTATTCATTTTAAACTTGAGTTTGTAATTAAAACATAAACGTCTGTTTTGCCAATTGGAATTTAATATTCGTTTTGATTCTCTTTTCTATTCTTAGGTAACCTTTCCATTTCTCCTTTTCCTGAACTGGATTGGCTCTTAGCTTCTTAGAATGTTTCAATTAAATTCATTTGTAAGCAATAGTTAATGAACTTAATAACTTTCTTATGTAGCATGATCTAGCCACAATCAAATTTGGATCTAGGATGATTATCGGGTTCTTTACAGATCTCCAATCTAAATATTTGATTTTTTTTTACAGAGATAATCGTTCAATTATTATGAGAAGCATTATATTGCCTTGTAATTCCTTTTATCATCCAAAGTTTAGCAATACTATAAAAATTTAAGTAGATAATTCTATTAAGTTTAAAATTTAATTATTTTTGTAAAGCGGTCTATCCGACTGAAGACTGTCCCACTTAGAACGAGAATGCATATCATTGTGTTTAATATTATAAATACACATAGCAAAGAAGAAATTCAATGCATTTCTTAAATAAAATTCTTGAATTTGGTTAAAAAAAAAAGTAATTTATTTTTACAATATTGCTATAGCTAATGAGTGATCGGTGAAAACCTTATTGTCAAACGGGTTGCTAAAAATTTCACCTGTATGGAGGAAACTTGGCCCTGGCAAGATCAGAAAAACACACAACGGATCATTCTAAATTCAGGGCTAAGCCTAATAATACACTGGCGGGCGTCGAAATATATGTCTTATATCCGAAGTGGAATGGCTTCGTGCCCATTCCATATATAAATAGATTCTTGAACTACCCGGCGTTTGAAACCAAACATTACACAAGATTCTATGTGGCGTACATACTCGAGTACATGCTTACACCTCTACCTCCTAAGTATTGGAGCAGACAACTACAGCCTGCTGTTGTCCTCATTTCTAAAACTCATAAAACTTTTCAAGGCGTTAAAAGAGATAGCCAATCCTCTCAATGAGAGATCCAAGTTTCTGAACTATAAAGTGTTTATTATACCGCAAGAGAGTATGAAGATGCTTTCCTTTTTTGATCTAGTTTAAAGTCATCTCATGATCAGTAGAAATACCTCAAGACAACGGGGTCGAAGAACTTAATGAAATACTGATAACTTTATAGAGAGTTTACAATTTATTAAACAGGGGTTGTAATTTTCAAATAAATTAGTTTTACAATGAAGAATAAGAATTAGATCTATATTAAATCAATAAATTCAATTAAAAATGATGAAATTGTTCTAAAATACCTTTATTTCGATGGATCCAATCTAGAATCTATTGATGCTTCATGGTTGATCGCCTTTATATTCCCTAAATGGTTTTGTGAAATACGAAACAATACTTTTCCCTTTCTCTTTTCCGATTCCAAATAAATTTGATAACCTGTCTGCATCACATGAAATTAATTCCTGCAAATTTTCAAAAGAATCTTGGATTCTCTCAGAATTGCTTTTGTTTATTTTCGGGAATGCTTCTAAAAATGTGGAAACCGTTGATTCTTTTTTCCTCAATACCTGCGAACTTCGCTTTGTGCATACATCGAATCCTTTCAGGTATCTTGAGCATTCATCATAATTTTTACATAAAATAATCTTTAATTTGATAGTTCTGAACAATTCTTCTAAAACTGAACTGTAATTTGGAGCATCCAATAAAATCAACAGAATTTGAATTTTTGATTTTTTCAGCTTCGATATTCTTCGAAATATGTATTCTGGTTTTGCGACATGGAATTTCAGGCTGAGAAATAAAATATTAATAGAATACCCGATTTGGTAATCACCTGTTAACGCTGAATCATAAGAGTATGAAGATGTGGACAAATACTCGATGAGTTTATTTCCTCTTTGAAGATTTGAAATTTTTATCATACGGGTTTCAAAATGCCAATTATAACAATTAATCAGAAAATAATAAATTTCAATGTGATTTTAGTTAGATTTACAATCAACCGAAGATACCTTGTCATTTTATTCGTTTAAAATGACTCTTGGAGTATGTGTTCTTAGTAGATATTTAAGAGCTTTGCTGTTAAATATAAGCCCATGCATTTGCGGAAAACATGCGAATAAGTAAATTTTTGAAAACGGGTTCGATTCCCGTCGAGTGAATTAATTGAAGTTTACTCATAAAAATGCAAGCATATATCAAATACAATAATGAATGCTCTAATAAAGAATAGCTATCATGAAAAATCATAAGAAAGACCGTATCTTAGAATAAATAAACCATGAAATAGGAATTGAAAGGTATGAAAAAGATAACATAGTGTTTCCCAAGCTTTTAAAGGTAATCCCGAAAATTGGGAAGAATAAGGTAAAGCTGATCAAAAGCAGCCAATAATTTATAGCAATATCATGAATGAATGAAAAAGATCACAATATAGTTTAAAGAGAATTTTCAATAAATATTCAAGACCTGCAATTTTAATATAAGTTCTTTAAAGAAAAACCATGCTATGATGATACAATGTTGTGCAATCAATTGAACCCTTGAAGTACAGAATAAATTTATCATGTACAATGAGATACTCCTAGGTGAGACAGTTGAAAATAAAATTGTTGTAATAAGTATTTGTAACCTCATCGGTTTATATAGCTGATAGCTGATAGCTCGATAAACCAATGTAAAGCCTATGATTATGAAAGCAACTAATGAGATGTAATGATTTATCAAGAACCAATCGTATTTATAATCGTAGATATAAACATGCAATAATAAAGGATGTCTTCTAATTTTCAAGATTTAAATGCAAAACTCGACAAAACCAACAAAAATAATTCAAAATTTTAATTATTTTTAAAAAAAATAGTTTACTTTTTAAGACTTCAGACCTTTAAGATCTACCTTACTCACGCTTGGAACACGACAAATCCGTAATGAATAATTGTAAAAGAAAAATTTTTTTGAGTAGCAATAATTTATTTGGGAAAATGAGGGAATCTCAAATCAGATAAGTTGACTTGGTAATTTCTGAGTAATCAAGCAGTTATTAAGCCTATGAATACGTATTGGATGAATTCCTTCCAAGAAGCAGTGTGGTTAAAGAACAGAAACCTGAAAACTAGGAAAATGCTAAACCAATAAGAATGCAAGCTCCTAATATGAGAAACACAACCAAGATCTTTTCATTCACATACCATTTAGTATTGTCAGCCGTAGGTGTGTTTCCAGAACCATCACCGGCTTTATGGATTTCCGACGTTTCATTTCTACTATTGAGCTGATTCTGGATTTCATTCAAGATTTCTTTACTGGTTAATTTTATTAACCCTCTCGGATCACAATGTTTATCGAACAAGTCTTCATTCTTGCACAAGTTCTCTAAGCTTTTAAACTCTGCCATATCTAAAAATATAAATTTTCTATATGCTTCAATATAATTATTAAAAGATTGACAGGTCTGAGATATAATAAAGTCATTCAATTTCAAAAATAAATTAAATGCCCAGTAAAATTTAAAGACCGATGCTTCATGATGATTTCCATCCTTCTTAATATTTTTAAAGATATCAAAGGCATCTTCTAATAAAGAACCAAGTCTAAGATCAAAATTAAATTCACTTTTCTTTTTTTGATTGACAAATAGTTTTGCTAGATTTTTTTCTTCCTCTTCCTCTTCCTCATCGTTAATCTTATTCTTTATAATTTCAATGATATCACCGGCATAAGAATTCAAGGTTGTCAACAAATTTGTGTTATGAAATAACTTCGCTCTTGAAAAATTCTCAGTTGATAAAATAGTAAATGAATATTTGATGTAATCAAGTGGAAAAATTGAGATATTTTGATTGGCAAAGGATGAAGAAAACTTTTTGATTTCATCTCTAAGTTCTTTTGACATGAAATGATCGATTTTATCAGCAGGCATTTCCTCTTCATTCAAATGAATAATGTATAACTCATCCAGGAATTTTGAGTTTTTATATTCCAACCGATTCATTACTTTTCCAGAAAATCTTAAAAAAATTTTACGGAAAGTTTGGTCAGATATTTCAAAATTAAGTGATTGCTTTGGATTTTTATAAGGGTCGAGACTCTTTAATAATTGATCGAAAGGATCGGGATTAGCTTCTATATAACGGAAAAACAATTGCATGATAATAATTATTGCAGAGAACATATGGGCACTACTTCTTAGATTTTTTTAATAAAAAAAATTAAAAATTTTTAATTATTATTTTAAAGGAGAAAAATAAAACCTCAACATTCTCGACAGATAGCAAGACAATTCCTTTTAGAGAAAAATCTGCGACAAAAGTTTGAATTAATACATATAACCAAATTCTGTCCGATTGTCTGAAGTGTTTAAATAAATTTAATCAATAAAAATAATTAATTTAATAATTTTTAGATAAATTAAATGCTTTCAATGGACTAAAATTTCACAAATTTAACCAATTAAATTCTAATTACAAAAATGAACCAATGGATACAATTAAATTATGAATGGTTACTTATCGTTGTTGGAATCTTGTTCTTTGGTAAAACCAGTAATTGATTGTTGCATTTGAGATATGAGTAATAGATGAGTTTTAATAAAAATGTCTTTAGAAAGTTTAATATCTTCACTTGAAAA
This sequence comes from Drosophila cyrtoloma, assembly GCA_035042485.1. Taxonomy (NCBI): domain Eukaryota; kingdom Metazoa; phylum Arthropoda; class Insecta; order Diptera; family Drosophilidae; genus Drosophila; species Drosophila cyrtoloma. Next base: position 12,655 of record JAWNLH010000776.1, read on the forward strand.
TCTAGGTTCTGAGATGAGTGATTCTGCCAATTAAACGTTTGATGCTTGATAATAATATGGAAATTCTCTATGGTCAAAGAGAATAACAGCAAATTAGTAAAGCTGGGATTTACTTTTGTATTCTTATTGATGGTAATAAATAAATTAAATTGGTGAAATTGAGTAATTTATCATCTTTATAAGTTTCATATCAGTGATTGATTAGCAGAACTCCTTTTACACCATTTATAAGATACAAAGTCAAATATATTCGATACAGACGTAGAATTGTTATAATCTTTTAAGCATTACAGAAAATAATGGAACCGTATAACATTGATCAGACCATAGGGTTTTTATTAACCCGTAATTATGTCACTTAAATTAAAATAATGAATTTATTTACAACACATTTCTAAAATTGATGAATGCAACGTGAAAATCTTATTATCAACCGATTTCAAATAAAAAAAAAACGAAACAACTAGAAACGCCTGTGCCTCTATAGGAGGAAATTTTAAACCTCCTACTGATGTCCTGGACACTTAGAACAAATACTAGGCCCACTCTTTCGGCTACATCCATTTTGATATATACTGCTCTCGCATGTTGGCCTTCCGGCCCACCTCCCATTTTTTTCGAGTTGTTCTTTTTATGAGTCGGCTGGCTGTGACATTCTGATATAAACTGTTATTAGTTTCACACACATAAGTGTGTTACTTATCCGAGCAACAACGAAAAGGCTACAGTCATCCGTCTCACGACAGATTCTGCCCAGCTGTGCCAATTCCACATAGCCAATTTGGAAACCAAACGCTACATAGAACAACTATGTGTCGTGAATACTCGGTATTATACCTCACCTCATCTATCAGCAGACTTGCTTTATAGACAACTACTGCTCTTCTTATATTATGTTATAAAGGTCTTTCAAGGACTTAAGAAAGAGATAGCTAAATCCTAATGGAGAAGTCAAACTACTTAACTAGAAAATAAATAACTGGGCAGACCTATCGTAAGATGGATGACTGTAGCCTTTTCGTGGTTGCCCGAATAAGTAACATGCTGATGCATATGTGAAGCCAAACGGTTTATATCAGAATGTCACAGCCAGCCGACTCATAAAAAGAACAGATCGAAAAAAATGGGAGGTGGGCCGGAGGGCCAACATGCGAGAGCAGTATATATCAAAATGGATATAGCCGAAAGAGTGGGTTAGGGGTTGTGTTGAGTGTTCAAGATCTCAGTAGGAGGTTTAAAATTTCTTCCTGCAGATGCACAAGTGCTCCTAGTTAATAGATCTCGTTTTTTTAAGAGAATAAATACTAGGCGGCATGAAGATGCCTATATTTTGTGCACTAGTTTAATTAAACCTGGTGAATATAATACTTAAACATAAAAATCGCATTCATAATCGAATTTACGCTTTTTATGCTGAAAAATACCTTTTTCTTACAAAAACACACATAAAACCAGTCTACAGAGCATGTTCATCAGATTGACACAACAAATCTTCGATCTCCGTAGGAGTGTGCCCTGCATTGATAATCTAATATTGGGGTGAGATGAATTTTAAAAATTTTTGTATCATATTTTTTCCAGTTAACAGGAAAATACAAAAGGGTTTTCGTCGTTTCAAAAGAACAGTCAATATTAAAGACAAGAATATAAATGAGTTTTCAAAACCAAAGAAGATTTGAATGATAATCTTCCTTTGAAATATTTCAAGCAATAAATGATTTCATCAAAAATTTCTGACAAAATCGACCCGACATGAAAATCTTAATAACTTCAGACAATCATCTAGGATACAAAGAGACCGACCCAATACGTGCAGACGACTCTTTTAATACCTTCGAAGAAATCTTGGGGTTGGCAACAAGTCATAAAGCAGATCTTGTATTACAAGGCGGAGATTTATTTCATGAAAATAAACCGACAAGAAATACTTTCAACAAAACCATTCAATTATTGAAAAAATATTGCATCGGGGAAAAGAAAGTGAACTTTGTTTCTGACACCCAGTTGAATTTCAACAATGAAAACATGAATATTTCATTACCAATACTTAGCATACATGGAAATCATGATGATCCTAGCGGATTTAATAGTATTTCTCCCCTTAATGTTTTACACAGTGGTGGATTTATAAACTATTTCGGACGTGTTGATGACGTTGATAGCATTGAAATACGCCCAATATTAATAAAGGAACCTATTAAAATAGCAATATTCGGATTAGGCCATGTAAAAGACAGAAGATTATTTAAAACCTTTTCTAGATCCCAGGTAAAATATATTAGACCGAGTGGTGAAGGGTGGTTTAACATCTTAATGGTTCATCAGAACAGAATTCCAAGAGATGGTGAATATTTATCAGAAGATTTAATAGCACCTTTCTTTGATTTGGTGATATATGGGCATGAACACGAGAGTATTAAAATTAGACATAAAAATTTTGATGTAATTCAGGTTGGCAGTTCAATCAGAACAAGTCTTTGTGAAGCTGAAAGCTATGATAAATTTGCTTATCTGCTAGATTTCAGTGAGAAAACACTAATTAAAAGGTTTAAATTAGAAACTGTAAGACCTTTGGTAATGGATACAATTAAAATAGCTTCAGGTGATGCAGAAGCACAGGTCAAATCCAAGATTGAGAAGATGATTCAAGAAGTAAAGCACGATAATCCGCTTATGCTACCCCTTCTAAGATTAAGGATAGAGTTAAATGGAAACCCTGATTTTAATAAGCACAGACTTTTGGCATATATGGAGGGAAAGGTCTCTAACATGTCTGATTCTTTAAGAGTTATGAGAAAGCAAGAGAAGTCTGTGATTGAGAAAAAACAAGCTGTTCAGAAGCATGATATTGAAGAAATCTATTTATCAATTCTGAAAAATGTTGATCTAAAAATTTTAATCGAGACAAAAATCATTGAATCATTAAAAGATTTCATCGACAAAGATTATAAAGAATCATTTAGTAATCTTATTAAGGACAACGTAGAGAGCATCTTAAATAATATTGATCTTGAGAACGTAGTTGGAGAAGACATAAATGAGATTCTTCAAAATTCAAGAAAGTCATTGATCAAAAAAGATTTACTTGAAATCGCCAATGAAGCAGATCACTCAGAAAGTTCTAATATTATAGAGTTTGACAGTTATAATTACAAAGCTCTTAATCAAAACTCTACCATCGATAACAATGAAACTTTTTGTAAAACCTTTCCACTTCCAAAAGAATCCAGTGGAATGGATTTCAATGCATCTGTGATCAATTCTACAAACTCAAAGGATTACACCTTTGTAGAAGATAAACAAGAAGTAGACAAAGTAGAAAAAATGATAGGGAAATTGGAAATAGAAGAAGAATCAGTGTCAAATAAAAGAAGAAAGATTGAGGATTATGATTCTGACGATGATCTACTTTTATTTAAATCCGAGTTTATACAAAATTGATTTCAAAAAGTATCAATGATAAAAGGTTGTTTGTTGAATTAGTCTTGTTTTTAAACTAAATTTACCTAAATTAAATTTAATTAAAATTATTGTCGTTTTATGAAATTAAAAATTAATTATTCAATCAAAAATTTTTTAATCTGACTAGAAATCTTTTTACTAGGCAATGGTCTGTCATGAGTAAATAAATGCACATCAGAAGCATTTGATCTATAAATTGTCTGATTCATCTCTGAGACTAATTCTCTAGTCTGATTCATTGGAATGAAAATTTTTATCTTTTTTCTCTAAAAAAACTAATCAATTATTTCACTAATAAAAATGAAATCGAAAAGCTTGACCTAGTCAAGATAAAAATACACAAAACTTATTCATTCTAACTTCTGTTTAGATATATCAGGTACAATCATACATTCTCTTTTGTTATTTGGAGTAAATATATATTCCATATTCAAGCATAAACTTCAGGATGACTATATGTCATAAATACTTAAGTGTTACATCTCTGCCACCTAACGACAGACTTATGTTACAGTTAAGTGTTGTCTTTATTATATTCTATTTAATTTGATCACAGATAAAAATTTTTAAAAAATAAAGAAAGAACAGATCAAATTTTTGATCTATAAAATGCATTGTACATCACAAGACTGTAAAAAAAGAAAATTTCCTAAAATGTCACAGAAATTTATATTAGAACAAATTAAAAGGAGCAATTTAACCGTCTTCACAAATATCTGAAAATTTTACTTCCCATGGCGTCTCTCAATTATTTTAAAGAAATTCCGAAAGCTTTTGCAGCTTCATTTTGTAAAACGGTATCCAATTGCATATTTAGAAATAGAATGACTCAAAATGAAGCAATGAAGATTCTGAATATTTCAAGCGAATTGGATTCATCACAGTTAGGAAGAATTTCTCAGTTACTTTACAAATCTAATTCCGGAAAAAGAGGATCCCCGTACATTCAACAAAAGGTGAAGAATGCTTATAAATACTTGATTGGGAAAAAGGCTGAAATGCCAAATCAGGAATATTTTGCTTTGTAATCCTCTTTCAAAATTATAAGCTTATCAATCTTGATTTTCTACAAATGTGATGAGAAGTTTATGTTACTGCTACAAGCTTGGTTTAAAATAAGTTAATTTGTGTTGAAAAAACAAGCTCTTATTTAATTATTAAAATAAGCAAAAAAAAAAAGGTGTGATCAAACTCATTATGACACAGGCAATTTAATAAATGCATTCATGTAAAATATTTTCTTAGATTTATATACTCGTCAAACACATTGTAATTTTCTTTACTTCTTGATTGAAGTGCTTATTAATTTTAGTTTATTTCCCAGGTATTTATATTAAAATTAAAAATTCTTACAAAAATTAGTGCTTCTTTAATTAATATTGGATCTCTGAATAAGGTTTGATCTTAAATCAATTGTTAACGACACAGGAATCTATAGATCTGAAGGTATTATATGGCTTAAAAAGTTTAAATTTCGTAGAAATTTCTTTTATTGAAATTAATATTTTCATATTCTGATTTAGATTGATTTATTGTGTTCATTTAGTATAATCAAGTTTTGATTGACCAGTGAATGATTGTTTTTCAAGGCATTTTTGGTGTTAGAAGCACTCATCTGAATAATTATTGCTATAATATTTTATTCCATCTGCTAAAATATACTAATTTATTAATATGATCTTACACCCTGAATCTTTTTTGTATTTTAATTAAAATTTAATAGAATGATTAATTAACCTTTCTGATAACTAAAGCATCAAACAGTATAGTAGATTTGTAATGGTTAGAATTTAGTATCATATAATTAAATATTTATTAAGGTCCTATTTTTCGATCCAACTTCTTTGATTAAAAGGTATAGACATTCTGAACCTTATTCTAGAACAATCCCAGTCGAATCTTCTAACTGTGTGGCTTGAACAAGTCTAGATTTGCTTTATTTATTTCAAGAGCAGATCTTGAATATTTATGAACTCAATAGCTATAGCTTTTACAGCTTTAAGCCCAAGTCATGCAATTCTTAAATAGTTAAATCGATGGTGTAGTATTTTTAATCAAAACACGGCTACCTAAAAAATACATACAATAACCCAATATATTTTAAGTAATCACAGAATCTCACATATTTCTATGAATGTCTAGTTTCCAGGCAGCATCTTTAATAATTTTTAACTGGCAAAGCAACTTAACAATTTATAGGTTAAATTATATTAAAAAGATTGCCACAGCATATTCTTAACATTATTACTCTTTAATTAATTACCAGAGATGAATACTCTTTATAATTAAATCATGCACAACTGACTTGTGAATTGAATTAATGACTTGGCTGATTACAAAACAATCATTATGATCTTCTAATATAATTGATTATTATCAAAAATATTAAATTAAAATCTTACATAACTATTTTACTAACCAAAATAAAGATATTAAGTTTATTTAACTAAACTGAAATCTAGGAACGCTTCTCTTATCCATGAAGATTATATAATGATAATAAGTTCATATATTGAGAAGACGTCAACCTTACATCAATCTCTTTTTTCATATGTGGGCTATACATTGCAGTTGTGTATAACTGATCATAGTAAGCTATTAAATTTGATCTAGGTGTCAAGACAAAGCATAGGCATTCATTTAGTGAATGAACATCTTTACCTAATTTGAATAAAGAAACACATAAATAAACTGTAAATGATCAAATACATCCTGTCTAAACCAATCAATTAGAATCAATCAAAAATAAATTTGAAAGAAAATATCTTAATTAAATATGATTAATTCAAGCATCAAAGGACACTCCACGATTGACTGAAATCAACTTCCAAGACCTAATCTTATTTCATTTAAAATTGGTTGATATATATTTAATTCAAGGTTTAAAATAAATATTAATATTGAATCCGCTGTCAACTCTTCATCTGGCGACTGCTAGCTCGTCTTTGTGATCAAAATTACCATCCTGAACTCTTTGTGGAGCCTTGAAAGTTTCATCACACATTTGATATTGAAGATTTATCTCCTTCAAAAATTTCTACTTCTTTGTTTTATAACCTTAACCAGGTTTTAAAACATCACAGCCAATTAAACCAAGCAACAAACCTTTTCAAATTTGGCTATTCATCCTAAATAACCTTATGGAGTATGTATTTTTAATTATTAAATTATAAAATACACACATTTGTTCTTTAATTCAGGCATCTTCAGTGATTAATAGCTATGCATTTTACTTGAAGAGATCTAATCAGTTATTACAATAACATATGAATTTATTTAATGGGTAAATCTAATGATTGTTCTTTGATTGATTCCGTGTCGATTCTCTTAGTTATTACAATAAAATTAATAACTGTTTTTCTTATGTTAAAAATGATCATCAAATTTATAAAAATTTTTATTCTTCAACCAAATGGCAGTTAGAAAGATCGAGAAAAAAAATAAACAGGAGAAAATTAATGGAATTGAAAATATCAAAGAGAGTATGAGGAAGTATTCATCCTGTATTATTGTTGAGAATGATGACATCCAAAACACCTGTCTGCAAAGATTGAGAACAGAGATAGACGGTAAAGTGTTTTTCGTTAAGAAAACGCTCTTACAACGTGAATTTCTAAATTTGAATTTTGAAGCAAATTATTTTATCATCTTGGCGAATGAACTAAGCGAAATCAAGGATTTCAAGTACTTAGGTTTCCTAGAAGAATCAGACATATCACCAGAGACAGTTTTGATTCCCTCAGGTTTAATTAAAAACAAAAAACTTCAAGATTTACTTAGTCCCGTGGAAAGAATAGGAGCAAATACAAAATTATTACAGGATTTCGTGGTTTGTTCTGAAGGGGATTGCATTGATGCAACTCAGTCTAAGATACTTAAAATAAATGGAACTAGAATAAATTCAAAAAGCCTGAAAATCTTAGATGTTAAGGGTACCAAAGATTTGCTTGAATCAGCTAAGCCAAATTCCAACTAATTTCGAATACATTAAATTAGATTTCAATTTATTTTGCTTCTGAGCCATTTAATAATCACTGTTTTATTGATATATTAAGTATTTATTGTTACTGGACGTAACATTTAGGATTTATTTTAAACCACGCCACAATATAATATTGATTGTGAAAGAACCTTCCATATTTAATCTACTTCGTTAATATTGATCAAACACCTGATTAAATAACTTTAATATTTCAAAGATATCTTCTGGATTGGTAATGTTTTGATCGATTCGTAACTCTTCTTCTGGAAGGCCTCCGAAGAGAAGTGAATTGGATTTCATTAAGTGATTAGAAATTAATTTAATTAATGGACAGTTTTTTTATTAAAATACAAGTCAAAATAGAATCAATATCAGATAAATAATCTGCATTGAAAATTTAACTGAAGAAATATAAATACAAGGATTCCAAAATAAAATTAAAAAAACACGTAATTTTTTAGTATTTAATATTTTAATTAATATATTAAATCAGTTTTTAAAAATTTTTTAAATAATTGATAACTTACTGGTTTGTGTATTAAAGACAACCCATTTGATTACACACTTACTATTACAATTACTTTTCAAAATCGCTGATATGGCTTAAGACTTAATAAAATGTATTTGATTACACATTTATTATTGCAATTACTTTTCAAAATCGCTGATATAGCTTAAGACTTAATAAAATATATTTGCTTTGAAATTATCCAATTGAAATCCTGTCAACAATCAATTATATTAAAAATCAATGTATTTAATATCACCTTGGATTAAATACTTCATTTTGGGAAGTTTTGGCTGGGCAGCCAAAATCCTGAACTTTTTTTCATCTAAGCATATTATAAAGCCCATCACAGGGGAGATGGCAATCAGGTCTTCTGAATCAGCTTCTGATATCGCAAGGACTGAGTTCTCAACCAAGGAAACCTTGCATGGGTCTGTCTTTCCTATTCTTCTTGCTGATCCAAGTGGAAGTGCACTCTCAGGTGCTGAGAATTGCTCTCCAATCCTAAATATTAACCAATCTTGTTTAACTATAAAAGAACTAGGCGTGAATTCATTGTTCCCATTGAAATATCTGTGAATACTTTTTGAAATATTATTTTCGAAGATGTATGAATGATTTTCAATTAAAAGCTTCGGAACTACAAAATTTCTTCTATGAAATAACCTTTCATCCCCTACAACCACAATTTCAGTTGCCCTAAAAACCTTAATTATTGAATTAATTTCTTCTTCATCTGAATTAGGACATAAAATCAATTTGAAATCACCTTTTTCTTGTTCTTTCTCGCAGAGATCATTTAGGGTAGAAACCTGAAGATGGAACAGATCAGTGTTACTGATCGAGGTTGATCCATAATATAGACAGGTTGGATTGTTCAGCCTGAAATTCTCAATGCAGTCCACGAAGGTGTTAATATGTAGAAATGAAAGACAACCAGGGAAAATGTTTGAAGAAGAAGGGTCCAATTCAATGAAATCAACTGTTTTATGAATTCTGATAAAATAATTAATTAAACTAGAACAAAAAAAAGTTCTCCCTTTTCCAATAACAATAACGGTTTTATTTTTTTCCTTGTTTTCTACAAAATATTCAAAAATGGCTGGCATATTCGATTTTGCTTTGTATTTCAAATCACATTCTCCATCAAATCTTAGCTTGCAGCCAGTGAATGTGAATATTGCAGACTTGAGGTCTGAAAAGACATACCACTTCTCATTTAAAAGCTCTTGTCCCCTAATCTCTGCCAGCCCAGATATAACCATGACTTTCAGTTTTTGATTCTCTGCCACTTCTATTCTGTATTCCTCATTGGCTTTGAGTTCGATCTCCATTGGGGCTTGAAAAGAATCATGATTGTTCTGAAATAATAATTTTGAGCTCCTTCTTCTCAACCGAATAGCATTAATTAAAAGTTCAATCCCTGCTAGTACACAAAATTGAAAAACTGTATTAGCACAGTGATGTAGAAGGAGGCTTCCTAAAATTAAGAGAACTGGGTTCGATTCCCCCAAAGATAGAAAAATGGAGATTTATTAACTAGGAGCGCTTGTGCCTCTACAGGAGGAAATTTTAAACCTACTACTGAGATCTTGAAACCCCAAATCAAATCCTAAGCCCACTCTTTCGACCTTCTGGCAAACCCTTTTTTGCATGTGTATGCGGGCCTTCGGTTGTACCTCTCCATTTTTCGGGGGTTTCTTTTTATGGGAAGGCTGTGACGTTCTGGCAGAAACTGGTATTGGTTTTACACACATAGATGTGTTACTTATCCGGGTAGCCACGAAAAGACTACAATCACCTGTCTCACGACAGATTTTGCCCAACGATCCCCCTATGTGCATTAATTTATATATATTTCTAAAAATGTAATTTGTACTTATAAACTAGAAATCTATAATACTGTATACATGCTAGGGCAGCATGTAAAAAGGCGGTACAGTAATGAGATAAAGGAGGTTAAAACATTTTTAGAAAAATACAGTTTGATTTCTTTACTACTTCATTACAAAAAGATCTTAGAGATACTGTGTCTTGGGCTAAACCGACTGATATGTTGTGAATTGTATTAAGAAAAAAGAGTGTAAGGCATATCCTCAGAATCTATGACTACGTCTTAATAGCTATCTTAATTTCAAATCTAATGCACAATATTACATCTTATGAGTTAATTGAAATGCAAAAGAATTACCTTAATTAAATTGCTTTGTCTTATTAAATATTAACTATGAAAATAGTAGTTATTGAATAAATGTGATTTTAGTACAGCCAAGCCGATACATTCAGAGACTCGATGATTCGGTTCGTAAAATCTACGAGGTCGAGTAGTTAATTCGATACATCTCGACTCTCTGGGCAGAATCTGTCGTAAGATGGATGACTGTAGCTTTTTCGTGGTTGCCCGGATAAGTAACACACTTATGTGTGTGAAACTAATAACAGTTTATATCAGAACGTTACAGCCAGCCGACTCATAAAAAGAAAACCCCGAAAAAAGGGGAGGTGGGGCCAGATGATTGCATGCGTGTATATATGTGCGTCATATATAAAAAAGGGCTTGCCCGAAGCTCGAAAGTGTGGGCTTAGGATCTGTTCCAAGTGCCCAGGACCTCGGTAGGAGGTTTAGAATTTCCTCCTATTGAGGCACAGGCGCTTCTAGTTGTTTCGTTTTTTTTTCTACGAGGTCGAGTAGTTAAGTCGACACATCTCTGCCCCGAAACCATTTGATTGTCGATATTGACACCTTTAATATTAGAGTTAAACACAATTGAAAATAAATATTTATAATTTAATTGATAAGTTCCATTCTAGAGGTCAAGATAAATTAAAATTTTATTTCAGCTGTCTTTAGAGAAGGATTCCAATTCCTCTACTAATTTACATTAATAAAAAGTTGAAAAGCATCAATTTTCGAAAGTAGAAAAACAATCGACTCCAAATAGTAGACAAATATTTAATTTGGCCGATGAACACTTCAATCACCATTTTCAATACGTTAAATTATATATTTTATTAGATTAAACCTGAAAATCGAGATTCTATAAGTTTAACTTGCCTTATCCATAGGCATTGGAAATTGGGCTTTGACTCTTTCATTGCTTATCTCCTGAAATTACTTGTCTTTCCTTATGAATCTTGGCGATTGCTTTATGATCATTGATACTTTCAGTCAAAGTTTATTCTTTTTATATTAAATTGACCTGGCTCTATAAATCCTCTGTCCAATTGCTTGCTCACCTATTTTAATTACAAAAAGGTATATTATAAATAATATCACCATTAATCACATAAATGTTTAAACGAAAATGTATGAGTTAAAAAGTATTTTTAATTTAAACTATCTTTCTTAATACTAGTGTTTTAATTGATTATGAACTAGATCAAAATATGTTGTAAATTAATCAAAAACAATAAATTATTAAATGAATAAACAGGTCTCTACAACCTTCTAAATGCATATCTCAATGCTGATTGTTAAATAAAAGTTATTAATCGTCATACCTTAAGGTTGAGATATCCTAGATTATTTACCATAAACCTACTTCACATTAACAGTAACTTAAATTTCAGTTTAAGGTAGTACTAAAATCACCTAAAAAATATTTATTCACTTCTTCTTCCTGACTGTTACTGTAAGACTACTCATACATTCAAGTGTAGTAAAAACACATTTCTATTAATAAACACCTCGACTTATTCGATCAAAATAGTAAATAGTCCCTGTAAATCTAATTCCCTAAAGTACGAAATACATCCACTTATTCTTTTTAATTTCACTTTGTATTTTTTTTCTTGTAAATATTCTATTAATATTTCATTTTCATTATCTAATAAATTTTTTATTAATTTTGACTTGAAAATATCTGAAATATTTTCATCAAAAAAAATTTTATCCAAAACGTTCCCAGAAATTAAAAATTCTCTAATTTGAAACGTAACTGGCTTATTATTTTTTATCTCACATTTTGTAGTCAAAAAGATCAATAACCTTTGTAAAGAATGCGAAGTGTATATATTTTGTAAAAAGTGATGGAGAATGAGAAATGGATCTTCAAAGCCAAGACTTATTTGATTTTTCATGGCTTCTACCAAGTAAGTAAATTGCTCTTCGTTAAATAACGAATAATTTTCGTAAAGAAAACTTTTTCTAAATGATTCGAAATAAATGACTTTATTTTTTACAGAGAGAAAATAAACAATTTCACAATAGCAAGACGAAGGATTCTCCATAAAAGAAACAATTTCAGTCATTTCAAACAATGAGTCTTGGTCATCTTTTAATAAATCAAGAAGATCTAAATCATTTAATTCTGATATTTTCAAAGATGAGTGGCTCAATTCCATGGGTGATAGATAGAGATGGTTGAAAGAAATATGATTGGTTTAAGATGTTGTCTCTTATTTAAATCCAAGGTGAATCTTTTGATGTGATCAGGTATTAAAGGAAATGGCCTGAAAGGATAAGATTACAGCCCGCAGAAACAGAACTTATACATTATCTGGTGTCAAAGGAAATCTTCAGATCTATTTATTTAAAAAGGAAATTACTGTTAGAAAAGAATGTTCATTTATACAGCGGTAGAAGGACTATCAAATAATCTCAAACTTACCAAAGGAAAATCCAAAAATATTTATGGATGGAGAAGAAGCAAAAAGTGAAAAATCATGAATTGGAATTGAAGGTAACAAAAGATGATATTGAAACAATTGATTTGAATAAAGAGAGAGAAGACGAGAAGTATGAACCGACAAGTGAATTCGAAGACGAAATGTATGGTCCGAGATAACTTTAAACCAGGGCAAGAAAGGAATGCATCTTCTTACTGTCCTGCGGTATAATAAACACTTTATAGTGCTGAAATTTGGTGCTTCCATTAAGAGATTGGCAATCTCTTTCTTAACTCCTTGTGAAAAATTTTATGAATTTGAAAAATAAGGAAGACAGCAGATTATAGTTGTCTGTAAAACAAGTCTGCAGGCACTACTTAGGAGTCCTGTGTGGCGTTTGGTTTCAAAATTCCGGTGGTTCAAGAAAATGTATGTATATAGACAAAAAGCCATTCCACTTTAGGTATAAAACATATATGTTGCTCCTAGTTATCGAAGCCCACCAGTGTATAATAGGGCTTATCCCTGAATTTAGAGTGATCCGTTGAGTGTTTTTCCGATCTTTCCTTGGCCTGGGCCAAGTTTCCTCCATCCAATATTAGTTTTTAGCAACTCGTTTGACAATAAGATTTTCACCAATCACTCACTAGCTATAGAAATATAGTAAAAATAAATTACTTTTTTTTACCAAAGGAAAATCCATAGATTATCTATCATCCATAAAAACGATTGTTAATAATCTTTGTAATGTGCTAAGTTTAACTATACTTCTATACCTAGTGAATGATCGATGAAAACCTTATTGTCAAACGGATTGCTAAAACTCCACAAGTTAAGAAATCAGGTTTCTTGAAATACTCTATGGATCACTTTAAATTAAGGGAAAGATCTACCAGCACAATCCTGCATATCCTGACTGATTTTAATAAGCATGAAGGAGTAAATATTTCATATCCAAATCCGAATGCCTTCATTAAACAATTCCTAATGCAAACATTTTCAGTTACAGGCCTCCTATGTGCTGTAGATGAAATAAATGCCCAAAGCTCGAAAGAGTGGGCTTAGGATTTGTTCTAAGTGCCCAGGACCTTTACAGGAGGTTAAAACTTCCTCCTGTAAAGGCACAGGTGCTTCTAGTTGTTTCGTTTTTTTTTAGATGAAATAAATCTTATGGTTTCAATTGATTGGAATTTTCACAAGAATATCCTTTTTTAAACATTTCGGATAAAATGATCAATTTAATATATCAAATTTAAAATCAACTGGAATTGACTTTAATTAAAAAGGATTTCTCATCAATTATTTTTTGAGAATGATTTTCAGAAGAATCTGTATGTATTTTTGATAAGGATAGAAAGAATGTATTTATAAAATGATTAGAAATCTGTGATTTTAATAAATAATTATTTCATTAATTACAAAAATTAAATTATTTAAACAGGTTTATAGTTAGCCCACATGTTTAGAATGTTGAGAATCATCACAGTAATATTAGCTACTCAAGATGATAAGAAATGTTCTCTGATCGAAAATGTGAAATTACCTGTTTTTGATTTGGCAAACCAAGAACCCAATGATGAAGAAGAGAAATTCTTGGTAGAAAATACCTTTCCGAAACTATCTTTTTCAGACTTAAGATTGCCACCAAAGCTTAGAGATTTGGATGATGTGAAACTTGCTTTTCAGGCGATAAATGCGCTATCTCAAAAATCTGAAGATCTTTCAAAGGTAATAATTGATGAATTATTTGATGAATTAGATTTGTCTAAGAAGATTTATTCTTTTGGAAAGAACAGAAAATCTTTTGATTATGTTCAAAGTGATTTTTTCCATTCATTCTTTGTGCTCACAAACCTTACTTCCCGAACAATTCTAAAGCAATTTCCATTTGAAATGTATGATCCATTCTCCATGATGGCTAATATTTTGAGAAATTTCCTCAAAAGGCATTCGGTTAATGATTTAAATGACGAAATTATATTGAATGATTATTTCAAGATCATTTACAACCTTATTATTTTAAAATGTAGAGCTCAGATTTATAAGGATCTACTAGCTAAAGGCCTTCTTAAGGAAATCACAATTACACAAATTAATAGCAAGGAGATCGAGAATGAAGTTAAAATGCTGAAATTTTTAGACAAGTTCGATAATGGAGAGATCATAGATACAAGTGTTGATATTAGATCTGAGAAAAGAATGTTTGCATATTTATTATGGGGTGTAATCTGGAAAATAGGTGGTTACAATCTCAAATCTAAAAATTATGACGAATCAATTGCAGAACTTGCTATTATTTTATACTCCTATTGCGATATCATAAACATTGGATATGCTTGTCAAAATAAAAGTAAAACTTCTATTAAATCAATTTCAGCTCTTTGTAAAAGGTACAGAAAGGGAATTTTTAATATAACCTTTTATTCAGTTAAATTCATAACAGAGCATTCCAATGAATTGAATACAAAGACATGCATTCCGCCATTGTGCAAATTAATTCTAACGAGACTTATAAATACAGATGCAAATCTACATTGCTTTGATTTCAACGATAAAATCTTGCCAATTTATTTTTTATTGGCTGTGATAGGAGATTCAAAGAAATTTGAAAAGATAGAGATATCAGACAAGGTCTTTAGAGTCAAAAATCAGAATTTTTATAAGTTAGAGCCTGCTTATTACGAGCTTGATTTTGAGTTAAGAGATTTGGTTCATGTAATATTAGGAGAGAGAATTTCACAATTTGTACAAGATTTCTTAAGAAATCCTACTGATCCTAAATTCAATAAAATCTCGTTGCAAAATCTTTGTACCAACGAGCAAATAGTAGAAATGAAATCTTCTAATTTGCTCGACCTCGAAGAAAATATGGAAGTCCCTATATATGATTATAATTCAAACCCAAATTTAATACCAAGTGAGAGTTTTGTCATAAAACAGCCCGACGAGCCACTGATTGACAATGGAACTCATCACAACAATGAGAAAATCGATCAAAATGAAGCAAATTTTGATTGTAATGCCGAACATACCTTGCATCAAGACGAAATTAATGAGTCTTTATCTGATTATTTTTCATATCCTCATTATGATTCGTCTGAAATCATGGAATTGTCTTATGAAGAGCTGCCAGAAATCAAACTTGCAAGGTTAATAGTCTGCTACAAACTGTTATTCCAAGGATTTGCTAATCCTCGTACTTTGGATGTGCCTGAATCAGATAATGATTCTGTCAAGATTTTTTCAACTGAAAACACCTTGACATTGGAAGAGTTAGTTAATTTTCGTTGGGTTAATTCTCAACTAACTAATTTTTTAGAAAAGGATGAAGCTCAGATAACAGATGATGGTTGGATTATAATTCCAGAGAGTGAAGGGTGGCTTGGTTCTAGCGACATAATTTCTTAGAGAGCGATCAAGAAAGTGCCGAATTCATGGAAGGTTTTGACAAAATTAACCATTAAATGTGTTCTTTTGATTTTTTCTTGGTGTTTTCTTTTATTACCTGAAATTGCAAGCCAATGTGTGTATTTCATTATTATTAATTGAAACTT